>JAFHLA010000100.1:25000-37500 GCA_021432705.1 Caranx ignobilis | reverse complement strand
AATCAGCCCTTTAGTCTGTTGTTGTTGTTGTTGTTGTTGTTGTTGTTGTTGTTAGCATTGTTAGCGCTGTTAGCTAATACAAACAACATTACAACATGTTACAGGCAGAAGCTGAAGGACACAGAGACAGAAACAGACTCAGTGTCTGATGAACAGAGTCATGTTCAGATCGTAGTCACTGTTGATGCTCGGAGCGGCCATCTTGGATTGTGGGCCTGTTCCCTGCTGAGACACGTTCATGGTTGTTTCCTCAGATAAAGAGCAGCTGATAAAATTAATAACTTTATAATGTTGTAAAACTCCTCCTCATTGATCCCAACTGTAAAAACAATAAACCAATAAAAACCAGAAGCTGTAAACTCTCTGTAAATAAACAAACAGAATCCACAGCTGATTATTGTTGATTATTGGTTTATTGATTACTTATTATTATTTTGAGTTTACCTTCTCATATTTACATGACTATAAATAACCTCTTCACCTCATGACATATCCACCATATAATGCATGATACACAAACACTATATATACTATATACTATACTACCACCACTACTACTACTACTACCACTACTACTACTACTACTACTACTACTACTACTATTACTACTACTACTACTACTATTACTACCAGTCATAACAGTAATTGCTGATGAACTATTAATAACAACAGATCAATCAATGTGAAACTCATCTGTACCATCTGCTGCCACAGGGGGGCAGCACCAGTACATGCTATATATACATATGTAAGATATATTTAAAGTCTACATCTGCTGCTCACCACAACACTGTGTGTGTGTGTGTGTGTGTGTGTTAAACTGTTGTACACACACTGTGGTCCAACCTCTGTCTGATTTATAAACATTTTGATCCAGAGTTTTAGAAAAAGAAGTTTTACTCCAACTTTTAGCTTCAATGAGAAAAGACATGAAACACCTGTGTCGTCGTCTAGACATTCATCATCTGTGCACCGTGACAGTCTGAGTCAGAGACACTGACCGAGCTCAGAGCTGAACGTAAACATGTTTGTATATTGTGTTTGTGTGGCTTTAATGTGGCGTTCAAACGTCTCCTGAGTTTGTCAGAGTAAACTCTGTCTTCTTCAGGTGTCAGTGAGGTGAGCTCACAGTGTCTGTGTTGGTCTGTCAGAGAGGACGAATCTGTGTTTTCTGACGAGAAGGACGAACTTGAAACAGGCTCAGATGAATTCAGACCAACACAATGTGTGAGCTCCGACCTCAGGGTCGCTCTCTCCAGTAGAGTCTCCCTTCACTCCTCTGTGATTCACAGCGGCGGCGGCGGCGGCAGCGGCAAGGTTGGTGCTGGAGGAGAAGTGACTGCTCTCCTTGATAAGTTTTACAAGCTGCTCTCAAAGCCTGT
Source organism: Caranx ignobilis (assembly GCA_021432705.1). Taxonomy (NCBI): domain Eukaryota; kingdom Metazoa; phylum Chordata; class Actinopteri; order Carangiformes; family Carangidae; genus Caranx; species Caranx ignobilis. The sequence continues at coordinate 36,118 of JAFHLA010000100.1, read as the reverse complement.
TTCATCTGAATGTATAAATCTGTCTGAGTGGCAATAAACACGTCACATAAAGGAGCAAATAAAGCAGCTGATGGCTCTGGCGGCTGTCCAGATGTTTACTGAGGAGCACACAAAGTCTCCAGGTGTCTGAGCTGAAGGTCACAGACAAGTTTATTATAGAAAACATGGTATTTATTTAGGCTCCAAAGGCTCCATACAGTATAAAGGTAGACGTCCATGTGTGGTATTAAAACCAGCCGTCAGGACTTCCTATCACTTTGTGATGTCACAGCACAGCAGCCAGACAAAGCCCCGCCCACCACCTGGACCCACCATCCAACAACTTGCAGGATTTGGTTTCTCTGAGCGTTTTATTCTGAAATCTGCTCTGTTTTTATTGGATCAGTCAGAAAACAGCCAGCCAATCAGAAGAGAGGCTCAGAGCCTGCTCTCTTCTGATTGGATGATCTGGATCTGAGTTTTTGACAACATGACACTGACTCATTTTCTAATCCATGACACAATTTGTCTCCTAATAAATGTCTCTTTTCAAGATAAAACTGCATGTTTGAAAGTAGCCTTTTATTGTGAAAGCCCAGATCACACCTGAGCAGGTGAGTCATCAGACCACAGATGTGTCTCACCTGTCAGGTGGACGAGGAGAAGAAGAAACAAAACGTCACTGTGTTGTATTTTGGTTGTATGTGAACCGCTCTGTGCCACACTGACGCTCAGGAGCAGTCAACCACGCCCCCTGGTGGAGCTCACTGGTACTGCAGGTGAGTGATGAAGCAGATTCAGGTGGAGAATATTTGAGCCGTCACACGATCAAAAGGAAACATTTTTGTTTTTTTCATCGCCATGGCGACAGATGCTGTGAACATGTTGCCATGACAACGCAGCTTCATTCACAAAACAGAAACACAGAACACTCACGACTGTTATGTTGACTTTTCTAAAGAAACAGACCCATCTTCCTCCTGACTGCCCTCTCCTCCTCCTCCTCCTCCTCCTCCTCCTCCTTCTTCTTCTTCCTCAGCAGCAGCTCGTTCGTCCATCGTGTAGCATCATCTTCAAAAAGCTGCCTTCAGCGTAGCTCAGTCGTCTGTGTAGCCATCGCCGGGTCGGCCGTGAGATGGGGCTGATGGGTAACGAGGGGGTGAATCATGGCACTAAGTGTGAGACACACACACACACACACACACCTTTATGCTCACATTCATGAATTCATGAATCTCCCTTCAGGCAAAACTCACACTCAGGTTTTCACAACATGAACATATTTACAAAGGCAATTATGTTAGTGCACGTGAAGCACATGCACACAGTGTTAAGTATAAGACACACACACACACACACACACACACACACAGATCAGACTTGCAGCTGACTTGACAAATTTCTCTCTGATCTGGCTTCGTCTCCCTCAGTGTGTCACATTGGAAACACACACACACGCAGATAAGCAACGATGCGTGTAGTTCAGATGGCTGATGTGACAAATGTACGTGATGTGTGTGTGTGTGTGTGTGTGTGTGTGTGTGTGTGTGGCCGTCTGTCTCTTCTCATCGCACAGATTCAATGCTTCTGCTCTCAGATTCATTTCTGTCAGTTTCTAACATCTGAGTTTGGGTGAAGCCTCTTTGTGTGTGTGTGTGTGTATGTGTGTATGTGTGTGTGTGTGTGTGAATATTCCTCATGTGTTTGTGTGTCATTCAGCAGATTTGTCCACTGATGTTTTACAGGAACCCTCCAGTCTGTCCCTCCAGAATAAAAGACTGTAACAGCCACTGGACGTTCATGAGAAGATCTAAAAACCTTTTCCTCTCTCAGCTTCTCTCTGGAGCTCTAGTAACAACAGGTCGGTGTCAGCCAATCAGGAGAGAGGAGGCTCTGAGCCTCTCTTCTGATTGGCTGACTGTTTTCTGACTGATCCAATAAAAACAGAGCAGATTTCAAAATAAAACGCTCAGGGAAACCAAATCCTGCAAAGTTGTTGGATGGTGGGTCCAGGTGGTGGGTGGGGCTCGGTGGGACTGCTTTGTTGTGACATCACAAAGTGACAGGAAGTCCTGACGGCTGGTTTTAAGGCTCAGTTCAGAACTTGAAGACAAACATCTACCTTTATACCGTGTGGAGCTTTAACGCAGCTCAGGAACAACGAGGACTCATTTAACCCTTTAAAATCACATGACCAGTCTCCTTCACCTTCACTAGGTGGAGCTGTAGCTCCTGATGTCACTCTGTCTCCTCCCTCTTCTGTCATCCAGAGAGGACAATCAACCTGACTTATGGAGGATGATGCAGCACACACACACACACACACACACACACACACACACACACAGAGTCCCTGAAAATGATGTGAGTAAAGCTCTGATGGTGACGTAAAAACAGTCTGTAATCTATGTGGACACACACACACACACACACACACACACACACACACACACACACACACACAGGCCTGACACCGGCCGTCTGTTTGTGATTACTCTGACTGAAGGTCAGGGTGTGTTGATGGAGAGAGCTCTGCTGCTGCAGTGACCTTAGCTCTGACTGACAGGTGTGTGTACAGTCTGATCAGAGGTCACACACACACACACACACACACACACACACACACACACACACACACACACACACAGGCTCTGATATGAACGTCATATTTGAGTGTATATCGACATTACTTTGGAAACAAAGTCCCATGATGCATTGTGACTTCCTCTGCAGAGCTGATCTGAGGTCAGAGGTCACCTTCAAACTCTGGGTTGAATCCAGACGACGTCTCAGACTCAGTCACATCCTGTCGAACGTGACTCATGGGTTTTATTTGTTACAAGCTGAACAAATGAAATGTGAACTGAGCTCGTCACCTGACAGACGTTTTTACACCTTTACCCATGACGACTGTTGGAGGCATCAGCACTGAGATCAGAGTGTGAAGAGTGAAGGTGTGACTGAGCCAGGTGAGAACACCTGTGTCAGGAGGAAACAGCTGATCTCTGTGACTCAGGTCGTTTTTTTTAAGTTCTGAGTAAGACTCTGAGCTGCAGCCATGCATACCTGAGTACCTGTGTGTGTGTGTGTGTGTGTGTGTGTGTGTTCTCAGTCGACAGCTCCTGTGATCATTAGGCTCAGTTCAGTTCACTTCAGTTCCCTCAGACATGAGCCCACCTGATCCTGCTCTGGGTCACAGGAAACTGGGGCCTGCCCCATGATGCACTGGGGTTTGATGGAGCAGAGCAGGCTGCGTTCACAACACACACCAGCAACTGGTTTAACGTCTCCTCGGCTGTGTTAACACTTCCTGTTCTGTGGATGGAGATGGCTGCAGGTGATGGTCTCCTCCTCCTCCTCCTCCTCCTCCTCCTCCTCCTCCTCCTCTGCAGAGTCAGGTGGCAGCAGTGGAGCTTCATCAGAAACCTGCAGGTGACATCACACAGGTGTCGTCCATCTTTGTTTACAGTTTTCTCAGATATATATATTTTCAATAAATGAACATGAACAAATCGACACACAACAATAACTTCATATGTCCAGAGGATGTTTGTATGTGATGATAATACAGCACACGTTACATGTCTGCGTGGGCACTAGTTTCAGAGAAATTAAAGAAGTAAAGAAGTTTGTTATGCAAAGTCATAAAAGTAAAACAAGATAAAAATGTCTGAAAGTTTCTTTTTTAGTGACAAAGAGAGTTTGAGCTTGTTTCTTCAGTAAAAGCTCTTTGTATTATATAACGTTAGAAAAGACACAGGGACCCAATTTCCCCGCAGGGATCATTAAAGTTTCATCTAATCCTGAGTCGTTGTGGCAGCAGCAACGGAGAAGATACAGATAAAAATACAATAAATGGAGAAATGAAGATTTTTAGCAGAACGCTGTGATGATGATGGTGTTTTTTTCCCCTCACACTGGTCAATGACTGAAAACTTTCACAGAGTTTTAAAGTAAAGGAGTTAATCAGGGTGATTCTCCCTCTTTCAGTTCAGCTGGAACAACAAACTCTCTCTATCTTTTAGCTGCAGAGCTACAGGCCTCCAGCCTGCAGAGCAACGTGGTGTAGTTTCCTCTTTTCACCAGCAGGGTGCGCATCAGTTCACTCCGTGACCCCGCCCCTTTAGGAGACCACCAGCAGCAGCAGCAGGAGGTGCTGAGTCACTGGTCGACTCCTTCGCGCCGTTGTCACTGGAGTAAACGTTAAACTCATTTTTCATGAGTCACGTCTCCTCTGAACATTTAGACTCTGAAACGGAAAATGTGAGACGGACACATCAGGAGAAAATGAACTGTCTCCGTCTCATCAACACACTCTCGCGAGATCTGGCCCAGATCTCCTAGGTAACGTCAAATCGCGTTGCTGTTGCTGTCACTCGTTCAGAGCAGAGCTCGCGCGCGTTAGAGATCGATAACTTTCTGTAAAGCTGATAAATCAACTTTATGTCTCTAGTGTCGGTTTGTGGAGGATTCCTGCTTTGGTCAGAGAGCTGCGCCTCCGTCGCTCTTTTATTCTGAAGAGCCAAAACTCCGGTGAGTGAAAGGTTATTAGCCTCCTAGCTTAACATGCTAATCCAACATGGCTGATTTGTTTACTGAATATATGTCTGTGTCACGTGCCGTTAGACTCCGTAACAACAGAAAAAAGCTACCGGACGCAGAGTGAATGTGTGTTTGAGTTGGGCCTTTATTCAGCTGTCTGTTCCAGTGTGCTAAGCTAAGCTAACTGTTGCTGTGTCGGAGCAGATGCTGTAAAGGTGAGAGCTGCGTTAACACACACGCAGCTGGGAGGACTGACCTATCACAGGAAAACAACAAACAAACAAACAAACAACATCATCACATCTTTTCTGTGCACAGAAGAGAACAGAAATGAATCCGGTTCTGTGTTGAAGGGGAACTGAAACTTCTGCTCTGTGCTCAGGTGGGTTGGTCTGTGAAGACGCCTGATCCTGGATCAGCAGGACGAGGAGGGTGTGACGGTGGCGGCTGCTGCACTGGAGGAGGAGGAGGAGGAGGAGGAGGAGGAGCATCCCTTCACTCAGGTGAGACTAAACGCAGTCAGACCGGTCAGGTAGATGGACACTGACTGAACATGCCTTGACTCTTTTGCAGTGCAGTTGGGTGCCAGAGCTGGACCCACTTTATTTACCCCTCCCCCCCCCCAGTGTTACCTGCTCCCATTGGACGTCTCGACAGAGAATGATTGACAGCAGCAGCGACCAATAGCAGCTCTTTCTCTGACAGATCAGTATCCTGTGACTGACAGGATCATTTAGTCCAGGTTTGGTTTGAGTTTAAGTTTGGGCTAAGCTAAGCTAAGCTAAAATAAGCTAAGCTAACAAAGATGATACTGATGCTGCTCCTGAAGCGATCACTTCCTGAACACCCAGTGTCAGAGCCTGTACACGTGTGTGCAGAAGATGCAGGTTTATATCAGTGCTGTGTGTGTGTGTGTGTGTGTGTGTGTGTGTGTGTGTTGTGGAGATAGACAACACTGTAAATCCTCGGCCGCTGCTGCTACTGCTTTAGCATTTCAGTGTGAAGAAATCACTTATAAGCCTCGTCATGTGTCACCGTGTGTGTGTATGTGTGTGTGCGTGTGTGTGTGTGTGTGTTTGTATGTCAGGGTGTGTGTGTGTGTGTCAGCCGTGTGTGTGTGTGTGTGTGTTAGCATGTTTGCAGTTGAGCATGTGATTTAAAAAACAGTTTTAAGCTTCATGAATGTGTGTGTGTGATAATATTAATCCCCTTTTGTATGTGTGTGATGTGTGTGTGTGTGTACATGTGTGTTGAATGCATGTGCTGCGTGTGTGTGTGTGTTGGTAGGAGGCTACATCCCTCCTGCAGGCACACTTTAAGGACAAAAATCCCTTGTATCATATCTGTGTGTGTGTGTGTGTGTGTGTGTGTGTCTTCACAAGAGAGTTAAAGACAGATTGAAAGCTTGTGTGTGTGTGTGTGTGTGTGTGTGTGTGTGTGTGTGTGTGTGTGTGTGTGTGTCCTCCTCGGTGGGAATCTGAGCTGGAAAATCCTGACGCTCCGACACAGAAATCCAGGTTTATGATGACGAGCAGCAGCCGACACATCACAGGCCTGGATCATCAGATCAGGAGGAGGAGGAGGAGGTCTGATTGTTATAATCAACATCTACAGCCCCAGGCCTGGTCCGTCACTTTATTGTGTCCCCAGAAACACGTCTCATGAAAGAGGAAACCACTCGTTAGGTGTCACTTTCCTCCTGCGCCACAGTCGACTGGAGCAGGTCTGACGCTGTTTCTGGAGGACGGGTTGAGGTTTGACAAACTCCGGTGGGGCGAGGTGAGGCGGGGTGGGAGGGGTCTGTGGGTGAGAGGTGGGTGGGGGGGGGCAGAGCTTGTAGAATAAAAAGCTGGGCGACGGGTTCTGACAGAGATCTGACAGCTGCTGCAGGTTCATCAACCATCTGCAGAAGAACCACAGTTCTGCAGAGTCTGCACACCTCCTGTCACATCATGTCAGCTTTTTACCCACAGATCCCCAAAGTTCAGGACAGGTCTGTGTGTGAGAGTGTGTGTGTGTGTGTGTGTGTGTGAGAGTGTGTGTGTCTGTGTGTGTGTGTGTGAGAGTGTGTGTGTGTGAGAGAGAGTGTGTGTGAGAGTGTGTGTGTTTGTGTGTGTGTGTGTGAGAGTGTGTGTGTGTGAGAGAGTGTGTGTGTGTGCGTGTGTGTGTGAGAGCATGAGAGAGCGTGTGTGGAACTGGAGACAGCTTGTGTATGCATATTTGCAAAGTGATGGTACAAGAGCAGCAGTGTGTGTGTGTGTGTGTGTGTGTGTGTGTGTGTGTGTGTCTTCACAAGAGAGTTAAAGACAGATTGAGAGCTTGTGTGTGTGTTTGAGGTATTACTTTATGCAGTCTCTCAAGTGTGTGTCTGTGTGTGTGCAAGAGACTGAGAAGGAAATCGAGAGCTTGTGTGTATGTGAGGTATTACTTTGCCTTTACGTGTGTGTGTGCGTGTGTGTGTGTGTGTGTGTGTGTGTGAGCTGTCGTCCAGGATTTACCCTCAGTGAGAGTTAATCTGAGTGTCGGCAGGATTCTCTAAAGGTTAGAGAGAGACGGAGGAGTGTGTAGGAAACACTGCAGCTGACCTCATTTTGAGCGCACGCACACACACACACACACACACACACACACACACACACTTCACTCGTCTTTAACGCTGCGTTTGATGGTGAGTCTGGTTTGTAGTTGTGTGTCTCTAAGCACAAAAAAAAACTTTGACTCTTCTTTTGTTCTCCTCTAAAACTGGTGTCGGTGCGTTCGCTGACGCTCCGAGCTCGAGCTGCTCCAGGGACACAGCTTCATCCCCTTCATCATCATCATCATCATCATCATCATCGTCGTCATCGTCGTCCCTCGTTCATTCTGTGAACTGTTTTCTGCTCAGGGCCCAAAAATAATATCTATAGATTGTTGTTGATCGGTGTCAGCCAATCAGAAGAGAGGAGGCTCTGAGCCTCTCCTCTGATTGGCTGATTGTTTGTTTCCGAGTGATCCAATCAAAACGGAGCAGATTTCAGAATAAAACAGAGAAACCAAATCCTACAAAGTTGTTGGATGGTGGGTCCAGGTGAGGTGGTGGGCGGGGCTTTGGGTGACTGCTTTGTTGTGACATCACAAAGTGACAGGAAGTCCTGACGGCTGGTTTTAAGTCCTTTAACACAGACGCCTACCTTTATTCTGACAGAAGAAATGAACGTTAACAAACCTCTGCAGTGGACTGATAACCGATCAATAACCGTTTTATTAGTATTTGATTGGCAGTGAAGTCCTGACCTCCAGATTTAACCAACAACATCATCGTCATCATCATCATCATCAGCCTGTTTGACTGAGCCACGACCTTCATCTTCCTGTTCTCACAGGTTCTGGTTCTTCTAAACTCTGCTCCTCCTTTAAATGGAGCAGAAGAAGAAGAGCACTTACTGCGGGGGCTCGGCCCGGCGCGCGGAGCCACCTGACTGCTCCGTGGTCGGCTCAGCATCGGGCTGACAGAGGGGAAGCGGGAGCCTCCATAAACTGGGTCGCAGAGGGTAAAACCGCCGGAGGGCAGCTTGGCTGACACCCAACATCTAAATCAGCGCGTTAAGCACCGGTACACGACAAAGAACTACAGGGAGAAAAAATGCAAGAGCGGGGGAAACGGCGTGCGTTATGTGTTTTAATATTCAGAGTCTGCAGAGTGGATGAGCTCAGCGCGGTGGAGCCCAGCCATTTGGCTTCCCTTCAAAGCACCGGGCGGATGAAGGGTGTCGACCCGTCCGGGTTCACACAGAGCCACGAACGCATCCTCACCTGAAGGTCGTCGGTTGCAGAGCAGCACAGACACCGATCTGGTCTGTTCTGGAGCCTTAAAGGTGCAGAGATCAATTCATCTGATCGATTATTAGTTACCGTTGATTTACTGTCCAGGTTCAAGTCTGATGTACATAACAGCTCCAGTATAAAGGTAGACGTTTGTCTTTGGCTCTGAACTGAGCCACTCAGAAAACAGTCAGCCAATCAGAAGAGAGGCTCACAGCCTCCTCTCTTCTGATTGGCTGACACTGACCTGACGACCTCGGGCTTCACAGGCTGAAATCATATGTTTTGAGACAATGACGACTGAGCAGGAAAGAGGCTGATGTTGTGTTTGACTGTTAACGTTTTGAAGATGGAAACACAGAGTCAGAGCTCCGCCTTCAGACCTGCACTGAGAGTCAGAAGTTACAAACAGAGGTGATGAGAGAGGATGTGACGTGTGCCATGGCTCCATCTGTACAAATGAAAGTGATGATTCCCTCTGTGTGTGTGTGTGTGTGTGTGTGACAGTCTTAGTGGTGATGGTATCTGGAGATTTCAGGGTTTTTGGGCTGAAGTGCGGAGGACGGGCGCTGATGTGTTCAGGGACCCCTGGGTTTCAGTGTCACCCAGTCTGTCTAGTGCGTTCAGGCCTGCTGCAGAGATGAAAGACTGAGCTCTGATAAAACAGACTGCCTGAGTGTGTCACACACACACACACACACACACACACACACACACACACTTGTCAGAGCCCTCATTGACATAATGCATTCCCCCAACGCTAACCTAAAGCTAAGCTAACCAAGCTTTAACCCTGAAGAGTCTCTTTGAAGAAACAAAAAAAACCTCGTCACTCACAATGTCTGAAACTCAAAGTGACCCTCGAAGAGATAAAAGACCACACACACACACACACACACACATCACCACCAGCAGGTGGCGCTGGTGTAAAGAAGTGTAGAACATACTGTGTGATCCCTCACTGGCTTCCCACTCAGCCCTGTGTGGACCTCAAACCAAACGTCCACCTCCCTCATTACTTTGCTTTGTTGAGTTTGGACATTGATTGTAGAGAAAAGAGACAGAAGCAGCTTCTTCTTTGTTATTCTGACGTTACAGACGTTAATGACTGTGGTTTCAGCCTCCTGATGAAGTGTGACGCAGATACACCGTGACGCCGTTTGGTGTTTTCAACGGTTTAATGTGAAAACGATGCAACAAAGAGCGAAGCTGAAACTCGTCTGTTCTCATCAAACACTGAACATGACAACACACAACATGTAATGGACTCACTTTAGTTTATATTAATATGTGTATCAGCCAAATATGGAGAAATCGAAGTATTCACAGACCTGCTGTGAATAGTTAGTGATGCTAAGCTAGCTCAGAGCGCCTCTAAAATGGGTCACGTGACTCAAAAAATTGCACCAAAATAGGGCTAAAAACCGGTGGTTCAGTCGGTGTGTTTACCTGTAACTACAGGTAGTGCAGTAAGTGTTGCTATGGTTACAGCTGGACTGGGACATTTAATCATGAGCTGTTGTAACCTGCTGATGTGAACCTTTCACCTGTTTTCCTGGTCGGCCTGTTACGTCACAGACTAAACAGCCAGTGGACACATTAGCTAGTGTCTAACTGTGGCTAACAGCAGCTGGAAACCAGTTTCTTCTTCTGTTGAGCACTTTGTTTAATTCCTCGTGCTCTGAGCTCCAGAGTCCCCCCCCCCCGGCCGTCGACTCAGGAAGTCAAACAAACAACCACACGGCCTGGACGACTTAGTGCAAAAACATCACTTGTTTACGTCGAATGTCGCATGTGGACTGAGGCCCAGAAGGTGGACGGTTTCATGGGGGACAGGACAGTGTTGACGGAGCGGTTAGAAACGAGAACAGGATGTGTCTCTATGCAGATAATGTGTTAATGTATTTATATGTGTGTGTGTGACCTGCAGGGTGGCTGCAGCGAGCCCGTATCATGTGTGTGTGTGTGTGTGTGTGTGTACTCGGTGATGCGTGGGTGTTTTTTCTTTATTCAGCCCCCGTGGCCCGGATAAACGTTTGCAGTCCAGTGCATCGCCGTGACAACAGGTATTAGGGTATAATTTAAGCGTAAAGCTTAATGGAGCTCGAGTAACGAGGCCCAGAGCTGGTGTCCCGCCTGTCTCTCCCATCACGTCAGCCGGGCCGGTGGCTCCATCAGCACCCGCCGACACCCACAGCGTCTCCATAATGTGGAGGAAACGCCTCTCTGCTGCTTCCACCTGGCTGCCCGCGAACAATAGGGCGAAAGTTTAACTTGTGCACATCGTGGAAACAACAGCAGCAGCAGCAGAGAGAGAGACAGAGACAGAGAGGGCGAATCTTTAATGCGATTACGGCCGTTTGATGGTGATGAAGCAGCGACTTGCTCTGATCTGCCCAGAGAAACAACAACAACAGCAGCAGCAGCAGCAGCAGTAACAGCAGCAGTAACAGCAGCAGCAGCAGCAGCAGCAGCAGCAGCAGTAACAGCAGCAGCAACAGCAGCAGCAGCAGCAGTAACAGCAGCAGCAGTAACAGCAACAGCAGTAACAGCAGCAGCAGCAGCAGCAGCAGCAGCAGTAACAGCAGCAGCAGCAGTACCAGCAGCAGTAACAGCAGCAGCAGCAGTAACAGCAGCAGCAGTAACAGCAGCAGCAGTAACAGCAGTAACAGCAGCAGCAGCAGCAACAACAGCAGCAGTAACAGCAGCAGCAACAACAGCAGCAGCAGTAACAGCAGCAGCAGCAGCAGCAGCAGCAGCAGCAGCAGTAACAGCAGCAGTAGCAGCAGCAGCAGC
>JAFHLA010000100.1:0-22500 GCA_021432705.1 Caranx ignobilis | reverse complement strand
TCGGTGTGTAGACGTCTGCTGTTCAGGGACTGCACCTCTTCTTCTGTGGTATTGTGGAGGGATGAAGGAAGATGGCCTGTGTCCCCGGCCTGGTCCCTCACTTTACTGTGTCCCCGGCCTGGTCCCTCACTGTATTGTGTCCCCAGCCTGGTCCCTCACTTTACTGTGTCCAACACTTCCTGTTGTGTTGTGATGATGTTGTTTACTGAATTTCAGTTGACCTGAGTTGACCCCTCAGGGCCACCGTAGAAAAGAGGCAAAGTCCACATCAGGAGGAAGTCGCTGCAGACAGACGGTGGTCGAAGTGGCACTTCCATAACCGATGTAACCATGACAACACAGATCATCTAATGTTGAGGACACACAGACCTCCATCTTTTCCTGACCCTAACAAAGCCATGACCATTTATCAATGTCGTAACCACGGCGACAGAGGTCGTGTTCTGTAGACGAAGTTTCCTCCTAGAAACAAACTGATGTTTTCTTGTTGTCATGGTGAAACTCTCCTACAAAATAAAACTCTTCGTCTTCTGTCCTGGTTCGTCCGCCGTGTTGCAGCGGCTTTAAAGCTGCGTTCAACAACAGTGTGACTTGTTGAACATATTAGTGTCCATTAGTGTGTGTGTGTGTGTGTTCGTGTGTGTGTGTGTGTGTGTGTGTGTGTGTGTGTGTGTCAGTGAGTGACAGGGCTGTTAGACATGGTCCTGCTGAACACATGCTAATGATTGAAACAACTGATTATCTGCAGCTGCAGGAGGAAGAAGAAGAGGAGGAGGAGGAGGAGGAGGAGATGACAGAAGGACTGAGGGGAGGAAAAAGGAAGGAGAAGAAAGAGAGAAAAGAAAAGATAAATTAAAATAAGAAGAGAGAGAGAAAGGATAGAAAGAGGAAAGACTATATGAGGAAGGAAGGGAAGAGAAGACAAGATGAAGAAAGAGAAGCAAGAAAGAGGAGGAGAATGAAAGCAGAATAAAGAGAGAGTGAGAGGAAGATAAAAGACAAACAAAGGAGGTGAAGATGGACAAAGGAGGAGAAAAGAAAAGGGGGAGTGTGGGGGAGTCACATGACAGTTACTGTGCTCGTGTGTCAGTGAGAAACAACATGACAACGTCAATAAAGTTTATTCAAGTGACGACAAAATTACGACCCGGAGAGAGAATGAGAGAAGATGGAAACAGATGTTAGAGAGTGAAGTGGGGGGGTAGGGCGGGGGGGGGGGGGGGGGGGGGGGGGTGAAGGTGAGTGAAGGAAAAGAGGTGAAGCAGAGGAGGAAGAGGAGGAGGAGGAGGTGGAGGTGAAGGTGGAGGTGGAGGGATGGAAGAATTTAAAGGAGGTGAAAGATTAACAGTGTGTCAGTCAGACAGTCACACATGTGTTGGTGATTCACACACACACACACACACACACACACACATGATGTCAAGCTGCTGTGTTTAACGTGTCTTCAGTGAAAGACAGGCAGAACATATGCTATATGAGAGAGTGTGTGTGTGTGTGTGTGTGTGTGTGTGTGTGAGTGTGTGTGTGTGAGTGTGTGTGTGTGTGAGTGTGTGTGTGTGTGTGTGTGTGGTGACAGATGTGTGGTTTTGTGTTTCTCTCTGAAACTGTCACTCAGTTTAATCTCTGTCACTTTTCCAACGGTCAAACAGACTCCAGCTATTGTCTGTGTCCAACACACAACACACACACACACACACACACACACACACACACTCACACACACTCACACACTAACACACAGTTGTGTTTATGTGTGAATCTCCAGCACGTGTTTTTTCTTTATTCCTGATTTAAAGCCAATTAAAACATGAGATCAATGAGAAGCTTTAATACGTTTCCATGACGTCACTCATGATGTAATTCACAGAGTTAAAATGATGTCATTTATCTTTAAATTGATATCATCATCAGTTTCACAAGGTCACACTCACCTGTGCACATGATGTCATATATAGTGAACATCTTACACCACAACATATGATAATATAGAAACATATATGTGTGTGTGTGTGTGTGTGTGTGTGTGTGTGTGTGTGTGTGTGTGTGTGTACACACATGCCACATGTATGTTTTGCTCGTTAATCACTGGTTTGTGAGTGAATCTGTTGGTTTCAGTGGATTTTTCTTCTTCTGCTAATCACATTAATGACCGCGACACGAACAAACAAAACTACATGACATACACACACACACACACACACACACACACACACACACACTCTCTGGCTTTAATCCCTTTACTACATGTAATTGAAGTTCCTGATTTAACAGCCTTGGATTGAGGACATCAAACACATTTATAGTAAAACTCACAACAACCAATTTTCGGCGCTGTAATTGTGCGATCGCTCTCATTGTCTGGTCGCCGGCCGACACACGAGGTTGCTTTTTTAAAATTCAGCCTCACTAATACCCACCCGGCTTCCCGCCCACCTCCACTCTTCTCTTCTTCTGTGGTGGATGAAACGAACAAACGCAGCAGATGTAAAAATGGGAACATTAATCCGCCGGGAGTTATCGGAGGAAAAGTGTTTGTGCTTGATTGTTCAGACGTCTTCAGTGCGAGGATAATAGAGAAGAAGAAGAAGAAGAAGAAGAAGAAGGAGAGGAAGTGATGGAGCGCCTGTTTTTCTTCTTCGTCCTCGAGTTGAACGTCGAATCGGCCGTTAAACCCGTCGAGACTTTAACAAGCTCTGAGGCCCAGAGAAGAGTTTAAAAGTCCGTTCATTTATGACAGAGAGGAAGTCCACATTCCCACACGCCTCCCCCTCCTCCTCCTCCTCCTCCTCCTCCTCACCACTGATATAAAACTGTTCAAACTCATCACAGACGTTTTGAGCGGAGAAAATTCCCGACATCTGTAACGTGACAGTGAAGGGAGCTCAGCCCACGTCTGTGTGTGAGTGTTGGTGTTGGAGCTGAGTTTGTGTTAACGTCACATCTGAGTCCAAGGAGCTGTGAGCTGAGGAGGCCAAGACTAACACACTGACGACCCCCCCCCCACCCCCCACCCCCACTAATCAACGTCTTCTTACATTAACAGTAGATCAGTGGTGTAAACAGTCAGTGCTTCACCACACAGGTCATTTTCTGATGTGACCTCTGACCTCAGGCTTGAAACCTGCAGCTTGAGAAACCTTCTTCGTCCATCTTCATTGATGTCTGTGGCTGTTGTGAAGCCGCCATGTCTGGTGCTGTTGTATAACACGAAAGCCTGTTCTCACCGTCGACGCCTCGACACTTGAACGCAACCTGTGGGTGAAGGTGCTGCTGAATTTTTAAACCTCTAATGCAGCAGGAAATGACTTTTAAAGGTCACTCATCACCACTGGTGTAACACCAGAGAAGTGGCTCAGTGACTGTGGAGTCAGTGGGTGGTTGAAGGTGTGAACGTGTGCGTTCACAAAGCTCAGCCGTTCGCTTGTTTCCGTGGCGACGGCTGAGGTTCGGCGTGTTGAGGTGTCGGTGTCTGATGGACGGAGCTGCTCAGGACAAAGGTCAGAAAGAGAAACCAGGAGGAGGAAGGAGCCCCGTCCCCTCGTTTCCTCACCAGCCTCCATCACGTCAGGACCCTTGGCCCTCAGCCCCTGCCCCCCCCCCCCCCCCCCCCCCCCCCTTGTGGCCCTCCATTGAACCGAGCGGCGGCTCATTACAGTGGCGGGGCCCTCAGAGGACAGACGGCTGATAGTTAGCCTCTGGATCACCTCCCACCGCCTGGCGTTGGTTTCAGTCTGGTGAGGACGTCGTTCATCAGCAGCCGTCAGTCACAGCGGCGGGGCGGCGGCGGTGGAGGAGAGAGGGGCCACGGTCATTAAACTTCCTGCTGAAACCTGGAACTGTGGGTAAAATAACGGATCAGGGGGGAAAACCTGACGAACGGCAGAGAGAAGGCGACGGACGGAGACACAGTGTTTGTGTTTCTAGTCTGAAACAAAGCTGCTCTGTTCAACCACTGTGCTCACAGCCACCATGAAGAAACAAGGTCAGAGGTCGCCGTAGTTACCTGATTTCCGATTACACGGTTGCCAGGCGACATCTAGTGGTCGTAGTCATTCCCATGACGATTCACATGGTATTGATCATATGGACTGTTAGCTTAGCATTAGCCTGTAGCCTGGGTCCATCACTTTATTGTGTCCCCAGAAAGACAAATGAAGAACATTCATGTGTTTTCTTATGTGCTGCAGAGCTTTGGCCCTTCGGGGCCACCATATTTTGACCGCAGGCTGATGACCCATGTGGACGGCGATGTGAGATCTGGACGCTGGCGTTACAAAGATGCTGACGTGTTGTTGGTCATGTGATCTAAAACAGCCGTCAGCTCGATGTGCGGAGACGACCTCGTGTTGACAGTACGGCCTGCAGAGGAGGGAGGGGGGAGGAGGGAGGGCCGGGGCCACAAACACTGAGAAGGTCTTAATATAGAATCTACATACAGCCCCCCCCCCCATATAAAAAGGCAGAGTGAGCCTGCAGCCGTGGATTTCTGCTTCACTGTTCACTGTGATCCAGTGAAGCGGCCGCTGGCTCTGGTGCTGGTGCACAGAGCAGCAGCGTTCGGTCAGATTGATACAGGTTCGATTCCCCTGACTGTCGGTTCACACAGTGAAAAGAACTGAAGCTTCACTTTTGAGCTTTACTTTGAAGTGTTTGACATTTTGCTTTAGTGTCAGTGACGAGAGCTGTAGAGAGCTGCACACCCAGAGGACACACACCACACACACACACACACACACACACACACGCACACAGTTACAGCGCTGCTTGTGCAAAACTGTTTTCTAGATGAAGATGTTTAAATGCAGTATACAAACAGTAATATTTGTGGCCAGTAGGTGTCACTGTGAATTCAGCTTGACAGCTGTCTGCCGACGTTCAGCCGACGTTCAGCCGACGTTCAGCCGACGTTCAGCCGACGTTCAGCCGACGTTTCACCGGAGTTTGGTTTAAGTTCTGCATCTTTTTTTTTTTTTTACAAAGTTATTATGAAAAGTTTTTGGAGACACAAAAATGTATTTTTACAGTGTTTGGATTTCTGTTCATCCAAAACAAACTGACAGTTATTTTTGTGTGTGTGTGTGTGTGTGTGTGTGTGTGTGTGTGTGTGTGTGTGTGTGTAGGTGCAGAACAGGCGCCAGGTGATTGACAGCACTTTGAAAACACAATTATTAGAGGCAGAGTGGGAAGAAATAGCTTCAAAGATCCACAGTGTGTGGGTGTGTGTGTGTGTGTGTGTGTGTGTGTGTGTGTGTGTGCAGCACTTTTTCAACACTGAAGGCTCCAGTGGCCGTCAAGTGTTTTACTTCTCTCTTTTTTCATTCACCCGTCAGACGTAATTATTATTGCTGTCACTGGTCATTAAGTAAGTGTGTGTGTGTGTGTGTGTGTGTGTGTGTGTGTGTGTGTGTGTGTGTGTGTGTGTGTAGTAATCACCACAGTCAGGTGAAACTGTGAGTTTCAGGTTTGTACTTAACGGGAAATACCACTCAATTTAAGATGTAATTTCAGAGGCACACACACACACACACCACACACACACACACACACACACACACACACAGCCTGGTAGAAACATGTGCTCTTCCTTCGTTGGTCAGGTTGATGGTTCTCAGATTGCTGCGTGACATTTTTGACAGATGGAGAGTAACTGTCGCGCACCTTCACCCCCCCCCCCAACACACACACACACCCCCACACCCCCGTCCTCCTCCTGCTCTTCGTCCTCTGCAGAAGGAAAAGAGGAAAAAGTGAGTGAGCACTGATGAAAGAGTGGACTGAGCAGCTTTGACAGGACATTCGACACCGTCGGCTTCAACTGCTGCAATTTGGCCTGAGACATCTGTCAAACACTCAGGAAGAGGGGGGGGGGGGTGGGGGGTCCAGAGGTTGCTGGTTCAAATCCCAGACTACAGCAGCAGCAGCAGGAGGAGGAGGAGGAAGGTGGAGCCATGAACCTGAAGCCGTCTGGTGGCTCAGTCTCACCTGGTCTCATCTGTGTCTGAACACGTGTGTTTACAGGTCGAAGGTCCATGTGATAACGATGATGATGTTATATAACATTCATGCACGTGTGTTACATTAGTCTGTGGGATCTCTGCATCCAAACAACTTTTATTTTGGTGGGTTGGTTTGAAATCCAGTGAACAGCTGTTGGTGTGTTGTTTACCTGAAAGGTCAGAGGTCACCTGAGGGGAGCAGGTAACACACAGACCTCATCACCACACCAGGTTTCCTTGGATCCTCGTAAAGACAGATGGTTTATATAAGGAAGGGGGGGGGGGGGTGATCCTGATTCTGATCCTGATTCTGGTCTTGAGTCTGGTCCTGGTCCTGGTCCTGGATCTGATTCTAATCCTAGTCCCATCTTTTATCCTGGAACCAACCCAGATTTCCATCTCGACTCGGATTCTGAGTCTGGTCCTGATCCTGATCTTGATCCTGATCGTGACCTTTGTGTTGACCTCTCTCTGTCTCTCTCTCTCTGTCTCCTGGTCGCCGTGGTGACGGTGAAGATGCTCTCCGTCTAGACAGTGATAATCGTGTTTACATGGCGGCGGCGGCGGCGGCGTCTCTTTAGCGGTTAACGAACGCGCTGCTGCTCTGGCTGCTATTAAACCTCTTTATCTTCCATCCTATTACACATGTGATCTGACTCTCCTCCACGTTCGCTCACACTCCGCTGACTAATTCATTTCGGCTTAATTAAACTCGTTTGCATGTGTTGAAATCCCATCATGCGGCATAATGAAATGAGCCCAGTGTGATCGCAGGTTGTCAAGGTGTGTGTGTGTGTGTGTGGAACGGGTATATTTAGCAGAGCTGCCTTTGGGGGGGGGGGGGCATACAGCAGCACCAGTGTGTGAAACAGAGCCTGTGAGAGCAACAGTCTGATTGTAGAGGTTTTATCACCATTTTATTGAGTTTGAGTCTCAGTCTGAGCGTCTCGACCTCCGACAGCAGCTTCCACTTGCACAGAGCTGCCACACGGTTCCTGGAGCGTCTGTTTCAAACACAATGAGGCCTTTGAAGATTCACATTTATATAAAGCTGCAAATGTGTCCGTCACATATTAGAAGTAAAAGACGTGTGATTAACCGTGACTAGTTTTTGACACTCTGGTTTTCACGTCACCTTAGCTCTTAGTTAGCTCCTGTGAAAAGGAGATTTAGCATTGCTAGCTGTTAGTTGACACAGTGTCAATATCTGTTATCTATTACTTTTATATCTGCAGAGAGAGATACACAAAACACATAATACCTGCTTCTTTAGATAAGGTAGGCTAAGCTAAGCTAAGCTAATATAACATAAGCTAAGCTAAGCTAAGACAGACCTCTGTCCAAAATTCTGGTGTCTAATCACAACATAAACCAAAAAGTAAGTGAAATAAAGATGTAAAAATACGTCTCAGACATAAATATAAAGTGTGGTGATGAAGGTATGTAAACAAACATTATGACATTATGACGTTGGAGGAGACACAGATGAGTTTTTATGAGTTAATCAAAGGCAGGAGATGAACTTTAACAGAGATGACACCTGTGTTTACTGAGACTCTGACAGACGTGTGTTAATATTACATAAATGTCAGTGTTGTTTTTGAACAAAGCCTCAATCTCTGTAAAAGTCACAATAACCATCTCGCCGGTGTCGGACCTGTGATTTACTACGAGTCAGTGACTTTATTTAGAGCCGTGAGTTAAAGTCAGAGAGTCGGAGCCGACCTCGTAAAAATCCTGGAATAATTAAGTTTTGAAGTGAAGTGTCACTGTGAGGCCTCTGATCAGCATTCAGCACTGCACCCTGATCCGTCTCCAGCGACTCCACACTGAGATCAAATCAAAGCTCGTTCACTGTTTCTGTCAAAGTGAAGACGTGTGGTAGTTTGTGCTCGGTTCAACCCATCTAACAAAACCTGTTTGAGGATTAGGATGAAGGTCTAAGGTCAAGGGTAGGATTATGTTACACTCGTACACTCGTATTCATGCGCTATTTCTTTTTTAAAGTAAAAGTTTTCGCGGCTGATCCATGAGAAGATCTTAAACCATCTCAGTGTAGTTCTCCATCTCCTCCCTCAGCTTCTCTCTGGAGCTCTAGTAACAACAGGTCAGTGTCAGCCAATCAGGAGAGAGGAGGCTCTGAGCCTCTCTTCTGACATCACAAAGTGACAGGAAGTCCTGACGGCTGGTTTTAAGGCTCAGTGTCTGAATACAGGCTGTGTGCATTTCTCTGTGGACTGAGGCTTTGATACTTTCACAGTATTAATATAGAACCTAGAGCTGCTTATAATCACACTACACATGCACGTCTACCTTTATACCGTATGGAGCTTTAAGACGCACGTCTACCTTTATACCGTATGGAGCTTTAAGACGCACGTCTACGTTGCAGACAAAGGGCGTTTTGTTCTCCTATGTTTATGTTCTTGGGGTCATTACAATTTTTTTTTCCTGCTCAGACTCAGTTTCTTCTCCGAGTGTTTCCTGACAGAACTCGGAGCAGCGTGACCAATCAATTGGAGGCTGCTGCAGCCAACACGTCGCCTGAGCTCGGGGTCGTAGAGAGAGACAGAGAGAGAGAGCGAGAGACAGAGAGAGAGAGAGAGAGAGCTGAGGCCTTCAGCGTCCGGCCTTGAAGCGACGACTGAGAGCTGCTGCTGCTCAGCACCGAAGCTAAATTTCAAACGCGGGGATGTCAAGTCGATTGTCGTGACCTCGGGGACAGAGTTTCACCACGGACGTCTTAAAGAGGACAAGCTCTGATGAAATGGAGCAGAGCTGATCCATAGACTCCAGGGGGCGTGGCCACAAACCTCCTGTGGCTAAAAGCAGCTCACGACTAAAACCCCTTAAAAATATCACACGTGTGTCAGGCCTCATATGAGACTTCAAGATGTTTAAATGTTTGTTGTGACACAAACCAGTCACCTGTCAAACATCTCCTGCAGACAGGAAGTTCAGGGTTGACCCCTCCCCCCCCCATGGAGCTCCTCGACCTCCATGGAGAACATCACAAGGTCAAGGACAGAAGTGATTTACTTCCACTGAACATTTCTTTAACTAACTTTATCCACAGCAAATGGACGTTATATTATTTCCAGACGACGTTTGCAAACACACGAGGATCCAGATGTCGTCGCCCATTATACGTCGCTGGACCCCCCCCCCCCCAGTCTGAAGACTAAAGATTAAATGATTTCATTCACATCATCTTTTCCCCATCATTCCTCCTCCTGCTCCTCCTCCTCCTGCTCCTCCTGTGCTGTGTGATCAAAGTCCTCCGACGGTTTTCATTCAGCTCAGAAACAAAACACGTGCAGACGATTTCACTGTTCTTCAAGTGGATATGAAAATGAGATTCAGACATCTCTGAAAACTGGAGAGGGATTTCCTGGACGACGGACTCAGCTGCACTGCATCCTCCGAGCACCGAGTAAGAAGACGAAGAAGAAAAGAAAAAAAAAACATATTGATCTCAGCAAATTGCTCTTTTATTGGAAAGATCCTTGCTGATAAATGTGGCTGCCGCAGGCTGCAGTCATTACCGCGGACAGGAAGCAGTAAACGACCTGCACGCTGAGGTGTGTGTGCAAGGCAGCAACAGTCTGAGGTTCAACTCTCACTGTTTATGTACAAGAATTGATCACAGCAAACAAATAATTCAACCAGAGCCAGTGAAAGAAAAGAGTGTTTTCATCTGCTGATGTTTTAAATGTCCATTGTTTATAGCTCAGCTGAATCTAGTATGTGAAGTGCTTTGTAACCCTGTTTGGAAAAGTGCTGCATAATAAACAGTGTCATTACTGGACGGAAAAAATAAAGTTCCTTCAAAGGATTCTCAAAAGGACAGTTAATGTTGTCACCATATAAATGACGGAGGTCAAAGGTCAAAGAGAAACAATAGCGACTGATGCCAGCGAGTGTATTGACGTGACACTGTCTCATTGTTTTCTTTGTGTGTGTGTGTGTGTGTCAGGTACACGGTGATAACATGAGCTCAGCTGTTAGATTAAACATATTGTGTCATTTTATTTTGAAGGGGCCAAAGTGCGTGATCACAGTTGGAGGATTTGTCCATGGTTATTATTTTAACCTGGAGGCTCTGACACCAACATGTGACACCAAGTATCTGATTAACGGATGTTGTGTTTTCTGCAGAGACCGACTGACCTGCAGCGTCACCAACACACACCAACACACACCTGTCGGCTGTAAATGCAGGTTAAACACTGTGGTGACATTAAGTTCATGAAGCCACAGACAGCCGAGAGCTCTGAATCGGACGATCTGATTGGCTGTGACATCGCCATTCGACGTTGACGTTGTTGCTAAAATGGTGACAAGAAAGTGGGCAGGAGCAGGAGGAGGAGGAGGAGCAGGAGCCCGCCCCCCCCCAATGAACGGTAAGACTCCTCATGAACCTCCTGATGGTTCGACGTGAAGGGACGATGGTGTAGTTGTGTAGTGTAAACACCGTCAGGTCTGTGGCTCGTAGCACCACGGAGTTGTGACGTGCTAACGACGGTGTTATATCAGCTAGCTTACAAGAGCTCGCCTACAGCGGCCATCTTGCGCCTGTGCTCTTCCGTTAATTTGAATACAGCAGCGGGAAAGGTGACGTAGCTCTGTCGCGTAGCACCCGGATGTTAGCACCGCCTTCGTCCCCTCCATAAAAAGTCTGTGGGATTTTACATTGTTTTTTGTTTGTTTTGTTTTTTTTAAATATAAAAACCGACTGACAGGATTAATTCACCTCTATCACATCTGTGTGTGTGTGTGTTCATTAAATATGATCTGTTTACAGCTAAACATAGGCTGTGTTGTTTCTACGTCACGTCCAGAGAGGCACGTTTACGTCAGACTGTTGACGGACGGGCACGTTTGTTTTTTCTTCGGGTGTTTAAGCTGAATGGAAAAGAGCGAGAAAACATTTGTTTTTTCTTTCTAATACCGGAAGTGAAGCGGAGCTGTGGGCTGTTTCACAGTCATGACGCAGGAGGTGGACCTCACCTGCAGCTTAAGACTGGTTCATAATTCATCTGCAGTTCATGTAACCAACTCTTTGTGTTCTGTTGTTGTGATTCATGTGAAATGAATTATGAAACTGTCACAACAGGCCTGCTAATATCATTTCAAAATAAAACATCTCTCTCTCTCTCTCCTTCTTCAGGGGGGCGGGGCCTGTTGCCTGCCGCTCAGTCCTCCTCCTGCCCTCTGATTGGCCTGCCTCCTCCCGGGTGGGCGGGGCCTGCGGAGCCACATGGAGGCTGCTGGGTGTCAGTGTGCCCCTCAGTCTGATCCATCCTCCGGTGGAGACGGTGGAGACGCTCCGGACACTCAGGCTCTGAACTTGGCGCATCATCCTCATCATCTTCATCATCTTCATCTGCACGGGGGAAGATCAGACACAGATTTTATTTCTACCTCCACTTCTGCTCATGACACTTTATTATCTTTTACCAGTCGTTGTCGTTGTGCGTAAAAGTGTGTTGATTGCATTGTAAATGAAGCGGAGCAGCAGCGGACCATCGGCCTCGCGCTGCCGCTGATACCTTCCCTTCTGCGCGCTCATGGACTTGGAGCTTGGACCCAGGACTTAGGAGACCACGTCTGAAGCGAATCGTTTTCAGAAAGTGGTTTTTCTTCTGACCTGCTCCAGGGAACGCTGCTCTTTTTTCCCTCCCCGGACTGAAATCAGTGTTTTTACGCATCACACCTCTGGGATTTGGACCAACACCGGAGTCGAACCTGCTCTCGTGGCTCCGGCGGACACTGATGGAAACATGACCAAAGCTGCGGACGGACCGGTTCCCCTGCGCAGCCTCCTGCTCCTCCACCTGCTCCCGGTGCTGCTGCTGCTGCTGCTGCTGCTTCACGTCTCCCCGGTGCGTCTGTCCGCGCAGCACCGGCACACAGCTCGCTACTTCGGACAAATTGCAGAGAACTCTCCGGCTGGGACGCCGGTGGACGGGGTGATGCTGCCGGTCGGGACCGCCGGCTGCCCCGGTGCGGACCTCAATGCCAGCCTGACGGGGGATTACGCGTCGGATTTCAGGCTCGTTCACCTCCGCGGACACCGAGACCACCGGGGACACCTGGGGCTGGTCTCCGCCAAAGAGCTGGACCGGGAGTTTATAGCGATGTACGAGCTGCGGGTGCAGCTGCCGCCGTGGTGTCTGGCGAGACCGGCGGGCATCCAGGTCGAAGTGTCGGACAGGAACGACAACATCCCCCGGTTCACCAGCGGGAACATCACGGTGGAGGCGGACGAACTGACGCCGCTCGGTACCGAGCTGGCCCGCTTTGACGCGAAGGACGGGGACGCGGAGAGAAACGGTCGCGTCACCTTTTACGCATCACCAGTCACCTGAGTCTCACCTGCTCCACGTGGTTCCCCTGACCGGGCAGGTGACGCTGGTCGGCTCCCTGCTGGGGCTCCGCCAGGTGACTCTCCGGCTCTACGTGAGGGACGGCGGAGACGTGACTCTGATCGGTGAGCCCGTGTTCCTGCGCGTCAACATCCACCACCACCGCTCCGGCAGAGCGCGGCGGAAGCCCCGGGCTCTGTCCGAGGAGCTCACCTACACGGTGACCGTACCGGACCACGTCAGAGTCGGCGACCTGGTGTTCACGGTGCCGGATCAGCGGTTCGAGCAGCGGTGGTACGAGGTGATATCCGAGGCGGACTCACCGGTCCAGATCGAGCGGGACTCGGGACGGCTGTACCTGGCGCGCAGCCTGCGGGAGCCGGCAGAGGTGACGGTGAAGATCCAGAACCTCCGAGGTAAGGACGCGTCTCTCTGCCCGTGCGTAAAAACGCAGTGCGGTGCCGCTGCTGCGTCACGTCCACATGTTGCTGGGTTTCTGTGTTCGCTGCTCATGTTTTGGATCATGTTGGGCAGTTAATACACTGAGACTGGTCATTGGTGTTGTGTGTGTGTGTGTGTGTGTGAGAGAGAGAGAGAGAGAGAGACAGACTGTGGTTTATGCAGAAACTGGATGAAGAATTATGAGCTCCACAAGTTTTAGAAAAGAAAATGTTTAAACTCCTGAAACATGAAATTACACAGGAGTCTGTGACCAGAGAGGTCAAAGGTCAGAGTCAGTGTCAGAGGGTTAATACTGAGGATGAAGCCGTCGTGAGATTTCTGTCGTTTAGTTTTTGCAGAATTTTCCTTTAAGGACATAGAGGTGTTCAATCACTGAGGTATGTGTGTGTGTGTTGTGTGTGTGTGTGTGTGTGTGTGTGTTGGCTCCTGCCCAGCAGCAGAGTTTGAATCGACCTCAACCGTCAGCTGCTACTTTCCACTCTTTCATTCATTCCTTACAACACTCCTCACATCACAGCCAAGAGAAGTGTGTGTGTGTGTGTGTGTGTGTGTGTGGTGTGCTGGCAACACACCCAGCAGGTCGTTAAAGGACAAACAGAATTGACAGTGTTTAGTGTGTGAGGTGACCAGAGTAAACACACCTCACTCACTTCAAAATGCCGTTAACACACACACACACACACACACACACACACACACACACACACACACACTCAGGCTTGTGTGTAACCTCGATAATTCAGTTTTTCTTCTCTGTCATTTTCCCTTTTAGAGAAAAACCGTGTGTGTGAGACGCGCGGTGTTTGTTTGCTCGGCTGCAGTTTTTCCATTTAGATTAAAGGAGCTGCACGACAGACTGGACCGTTCGTCAGAGCAGATGGTGCCTCTGTGTTTTCAGGACAGAGCTGCTCCAACATATTTTAAAGGCTCAACATTTCCTCTTCTTCTTCTTCTTCTTCTTCTTCTTCTTCTTCTTCCCAGCCTCTCCTCTGATTGGCTGACTCTTTTCTGACTGATCCAATAAAAACAGAGCAGATTTCAGAATAAAACATCCAAATCCTGCAAAGCTGTTTGATGGTGGGTCCACATGGTGGGCGGGGCTCGGTGTGACTGCTGTGTTGTGACATCACAGCAGCAGGAAGCAGTGCACACACCTCTGGCCGTGTGGAGCATCTGATTTCCGGCCTCTTCAATCACCGAAGCCTCTTATTGATTATTTCTAATACTTGTGTAAACATCACAGCAGCAGACTGAAGTGTGTCTGTGCTGATCTGTTTGACAGGATGAAACGATGTCCAGATGCCAACGTGCTCGACCCCCCCCCCTCCAAAGTAAATGTTTAACTAAGAGCCTAAACTCTGCACATCTGGACGGCAGTGGCGGCTCGGTGCTGCGGTGGTCAGGTCTGTCCAATCAGTCGCTCCAAACGGCGTCTCTGCTGTTTATTTGTAGAAATTAGTTGTGTTTGCTCACCTGGAGCTCTCCCAGGTCTGAGCAGGAAGCTCTGTTTGTGTCCAGGCTGTGTGTGTGTGGTGTGTGTGTGTGTGTGATTCGGCCGACACGGTGCTGAGCCTGCTGTAAACCATCCGGCTGACTGAGGCGGCCTGTCTTTCGTCCGCAGCGGTCGTATGATTTTGATGTGTGGGAACGAGGTCGCAGCGTCTGATTGATTGATGCAGCAAGTTATCGGCCTCTGATTGGTCAACACGCTCTGTGTGTGTGTGTGTGTGTGAACTTTGACCTTTATGGTCTGAGCGGAGCATCATCACTTCATGCTGTGGACCTCCTCCTCTTCCATCCAGCTTCTTCTTCTCCTGCCTGAGTCCGGTGCTCGTGTGTCACTTGGCAGCAGCTCAGTGTTTCTGTGTAAATGATGTAACTGTCTGACGTGAAAAACTAACTCTCCTCCGTCTTCATGACGTGTGATGGGCTCTGTACAGGATCTGTGGTGTTAGATGATGTGGCTCAGTGTGGCGTGTTGTTGGTCCACCTGCACACGGACAGCACATGCTAATGAGCTGTTAGCATGTGCTGATGCAGCCACATTGTGTGAAAACAAACGTCTCCACCTTTTTATTATTTGTTCATTGTTTTCTCTTTGAGCTTCAAACTTAAATCACAATACAGGGATTTTTATTTTGCTCATAGGCTGTCCTTTAAACACACACACACACACACACACACACACACACACACACACAGTCTCTCTCTTTGGCAGCTCGTCCATCACTGCAGATGGCAGCAACTGTACTGAACCTGTTTTATCCTTGACATTCAATAAATGTACAACAACACACACAACACACACACACACACACACACACAAACACAAACACACACACACACACACACACCCTCTATAGTCTGCCCTTTTGTTTATGTGTGGAGGCCACGACCTCAGGCAGTGTGTGAAACTAGTTCCTCTTCTTATATAAACTATGTGCATGTGTGTGTGTGTGTGTGTGTGTGTGTGTGTGTGAGTGTGTGTGTGAGTGTATTGATATTGATTGAACTAAAACCAATGAGCAGCTTGAAAGCAACAGCAGATAGAGCACATATTTGTTATGACTACACTGAAGGACCGCCCACTTTACTGATGACCTCTGAAGGACCGCCCACTTTACTGATGACCTCTGAAGGACCGCCCACTTTACTGACAACCCACACCTGTTGATCTGAGATCTAATCGTAGGTGATTAATGGAGTCATGTCCTAAGTCAGGTGTGAGCTGATCGGTGTGATCGATCACTGAGGCGAAGGCGGTCTGGTCCAATAACACGCCCTTCCTGTTGCTTAGCAACCTCAGCATCAGGTGACTGATTCAGAATCAGACAGAAATCTTAATCCGACAAACCCACAAATTTACAGTGATGTACAGCTGGTGACGCGGTGGACCAGCGGTTCGCACCGTCACAGTGTGTCGGGTTCGATCCCCGGGGACTGAGCTGTGTGGGTTCTCCAGCTGCTCAGGTGTTGTCGGATACGTTGCACCTGCCTCTTTTTGTCCTAAACAGTTTTCATGGTGGTTTCCTGTTTGGATGGAACCTGAAGGAACCAGGACCGGATCCTGGTGGTCCGATCAGGTCTGGATCTGGTTCCAGGCTGATGAAGCAGCCGGAGTCTCTGAGCTCGGAGGTTCGTGAACGCCTCGTTGCAGCGAGGTGAACGGGCTCCTCCGTACGAGGTGGATACAGCGAACAGTCTCTGCTGATGGATTTTATTAGCCGCGCTTAATGATGCTAATTCCATATGTGACTTAGTGCAGGAGCCAGAATGAGACTTGTCTGTGTGTGTGTGTGTTGTGTGTGTGTGTGTGTGTGTGTGTGTGTGTAACACATCTCGGCTGTCAGTGTTTCTGCAGTTCACCACGGGCGACGGTGAGTCTCCTCCGGTGAAACAATCCAGTCGATCACATCAGATGAGCTTCAGGGCCGCCGCCGACTCTCGTCGACGATAAATATTTCAGTCTTATGACTCGTCAGCTCGACAGACGCTCGGCTCCTGCTCTCTGATTCGATACTAAATGAACCAAATGTGAAACATGTGCGGCGAAATAAAACATGAAGATGACTTCAGAAGGCGAGCGTGACTCACACAGCAGCGAGCTTTTATTCTTTACTGTCTCATTAACTGTAATAAATGTGTTTATTTGCATATTTAAATGAGAAAATTGTTCCTGTTGGCTGCAATTAATGCAGCTGCCTGCACACCGACCGACGGGCCTGTTCCCTCATTACACTGCAGCCTCACTCTTAACTATTATTAATTGTCTCAGTCAAGATGTGTGTGTGTGTGTCTGTGTGTGTGTCTGTGTGTGTGTGTGTGTGTGTGTCTGTGTGTGTGTATACAAACAACACACACAAATACACAATGTTACCCAAACACTGTCGTGGTGTGTCAGGCTTTCCTACTGATTTTTTTTTGTGCTTGGCAGCCCCGAGGTGAGACACACACACACACACACACACACACACACACACAGAGAGACACACACACACACACACACACACACAGAGTTTTCTCCTGTTTATTCTATTGTCTTTATTTCTGGATTTAGCCCGAGGCTCGAAGCAACCTGCCATCACACCATGTGTTTGTGTGTGTGTGTGTGTGCATGTGTGTGTGCGTCTAACACCAAACACTACAGGACTGTGTGTCCTCGAGGCTGCTGAGCTTCACAGTGATTGTGTATTTTTCAGTGTCACATACATTGATCGCAGCAGTGTCAATGTGAGTGTTTATTTGTTGGTATTTTACTGTGTGTGTGTGTGGTGTGTGTGTGTGTGTGTGTGTGAAGCCCTGTGGGATATATTGTTGTGGACACACGCTGAAGTTTCCCCACAGTGACATTTTTTAAAAGGCAACAAAGCAGCGATGCACAAATACATAACTGTCCATGTGTGTCACATGTAGCATTAGCATTAGCATTAGCAGCTCAGACTCATACTTTAAAACAACCAATCAGCTAATAATAAACACATATTTGTATGTTTATCTGTTGCTACATAGCTAACATTAGCATTAGCATCTTTTTACATGTCAGTCTGGAGGTCTTGTTATGTTCTGTCACTGTTAGCATGCTAACCAGCTAGCTCAGGCCTCAACCTGATCTCAGTCCTCTGAAGCTGATTGGTCCAAGTGTGAGCTCCTGGTTTGTTGGGACAAACACCTGCAGCCACACGGCTCTTTGTGGGACAGGTTGCCCATGTCTGTCCTAATGTTAGCGACGTAGCACCAGTTTAAAGTTACAGATACTTCTCTTAACTACAGTTCCCTGTCTTTCTGATAGCACGCACCTGAAACACCTGCTCGAGAAGCTAACACCTGCACACCCTCGGTTACTTAGCAACACTCCTCAGCTGAGTGATGCATGTGTTGTCTTCCTCCCTGTCTCCCTGTCCTCGGTGTCCCTCCATCTTTCCACTCTGCCATCCTAATAGCTTATTGACAGCCAATCAGCTGTAGCCTCAGGCAGAGCCACTCACCAATCACCAACTAGGACAAGGTCACCCCATCCAGACGACAACGACAACACAACAACCAACACACATGCAGACCGACAACATGCGACACAGGACATGTTACTGCACTCAGTGTCCATCCATCCATGCATGGGTCAGCCAGAGCTCCTGCCATGGTGGTGGTGGTTGTTGTTGTTGTTGTTTGTTGTTGTTGTTGTTGTTGTTGACTTCATTGTTCAAATAGCGTCACGACTCTTCACCTGTGCATGTTGTGTTTCGCTCCTATAGTTCACCTCAGCTGGCGTTACCATGGCAGCAGTGGAGACACTTTGACAAAAAAGACACGCAGCGAGAGAAAATAGGCGTTAAAGTTGTGTATCATAGAAACACACACACAACAACAGACACACACCACACACCCTGCAGAGCTCCCAACTGGAAACACACCTGGTTAACTGCTTGTGACAACCACACGTACAAACACACACACTCACAGCTCCCCCCTGTAGTGCTACACACACACACAGACACACAACACACACACTTCCTACCTGCTGTGTGCTGATAAGACACACACACACAGTTTTAGATGTTTGTTTTTTTTTGTACTACGATTTAATACATATGACGTGTATCATATTACACACACAACACACACACAACACACACACACTCTCTCTCTCTCTCTCTCTCTCTCTCTCTCACACACACACACACACAGCCAAGTATCAGATCTCAAGAAGCCTTCATCTGGGTTAATTAATGAAAGTCTGGAGTACATCATGGACATCAGAGAACACACACACACACACACACACACACACACAGACACACACACACACACACACCATGTGTCCATGCTTGATCTCCACTTTGCTCTACTCAGGATATCACAGGAGATCGTGTGTGGTGTTGTGTGTGAGAGAGGTGACCACACACACTTTTTCCACTCCTCTGTATTTTCCCTCTGTTTCCATGGCTCCTCTCACTCTCTGGTCATGTGACCTCAACGAGGTCGTCCCATCGTCTGTGACTTTGTGATGTCACTACTACTACAACCACTGCACCTCCTCCTCCAACAGCTACTACTGCTGTAACTACCACTACAATCACTACTATCACAACTACTGTTAGTACTACCACAACTACTACTACTACTAGTATAACTACTATTAGTACTACTGCAACTACTACTACTTTTCCAGCCAATCAGAAGACAGACTCAGAGCCTTCTCACCTCTGATTGGCTGACACCGACCTGTTACTAGACAGGAAGTTGTAAAACTACAAACCACAGACATGTCTTCTCATGTATCAGCAGCACAATGCACCACAGAAGAAGAAGAAGGACGGTGGAGCTTGTCAGTCGTCCTCAGACAGATGTTTTGACGTGTGGACTCCTGATTGTTGTCGACGTCTCGCTCTCACTGTGAATTTGCTCCGTGTTGTGTTTTGCTGTCAGAAGTACAAAGTTTATCGGCAGCAGAAGAAGAAGAAGAAGAAGAAGAAGAGTCGGTGTCGAGCTGTTTCAGGAAATGAAACTTTAACGTTCAGCGGTAACGACAGCAGTGGCGGCGGGGCGTGCGACACGAAGGTTATATAAGAGAGACGCCGTCGTCTTTTCTCTGTGGTTTAGTTGAGCTGCTCGTCTCACTGTCCCAACAACACACTCACATAATACACTCTGACTTCTCCTCCCGCCCCCCTCCCTCTGTCTGTTTGCTGAAGGATGGAGGGATGAACGGAGGGGAAGAAGAAGTTGACACACACACACACTCACACACACACAACGCCCAATCAGCTATAAACAGACACAGACAAACAGTAAACAAGTAAACAACAGCCTCGGCTGCGTGTGTGTGTTTGTTAACATGTATGTGTGAGATGTTGCACATATGTTTTCAGCATGCTAACTCCACACACACACACACACACACACACACACACACAACACACACACCCTCGGGGGGCTGTTACACATCACAGTGTCTGTTCATGTGTGTGTTGACGTGTCCTCGCTAATTGTCTCCTATCACACTCTGCTGCTGCTGTTCTTTCAGCTGAGGGGGGATGAACGGATGGACGGATGAACGGATGGATGGATGAACGGAGGGATGGATGAACAGAAGGATGGATGAACAGATGGATGGATGAACGGAGGGATGGATGAACGGAGGGATGGATGAACAGAAGGATGGATGAACAGATGGATGGATGAACAGAAGGATGGATGAACAGAGGGATGGATGAGCAGATGGATGGATGAGCAGATGAAGTCATGGGTGGAGCTGCTTGTGTGTCCGGTTGCTCTACACGGAGGCGACGCTGTGAGGTTTAAAACCCTGAGTTGATCTCCAGTCGTTGATAATAATCGAGCCAAAGTTCTGTCAGATCAGCTGCTGTGTGATCTGTGGGGGGGGGGGGGGCAGAAGGGTTAGAACAACTGATTAACTGCCTATGAATGATCAATAATCAGTGAATGATGAGTGTTGAACGATCAGGTTGCTTGTCCCCAGTTTGAACAGTTCACTTGTCTGATGTCCCACAAAGCACCTGTGGACAGTTCAGAGGATTTATAATATGGATCTATATCTATATCACAGATCAATATGTTGTGATCATGCAGTCGTATCAATAACAGTATTGAACATGTTGGTGCTGGAGCACGGAGGCTGATGAGAGAAGACCAGCTCCCAGCAGAGGTCAGTGCTGTGGTTGGTTCAACTGTGGAACATCAGAGTGACAATGATGATAAAACTTTAACCTTTAACCTTTAACGTCTGAAGATGCAGTCGCAGCAAATCTGGTGTCAATCGACCAAAAACTTGTGGGACAAGAAAGTTTAATCAGTTTTACAGTTTTTGAGAAAAACAGAGTGATGGACTGGATCATTTTGAGTTTGACTGTACGAAGGTTTCTGCAGGACGGAGGCGGTTTGGTGAAAGCTGCACAGCTGCAGCACGTCTCATATCCACAGCCCGACAACGGAGAGAAAGGGACAAAGGTTTTTAAAAACCTTATTAGTAAATAGATGTTTGTGCTCGGCCTCGAAAGGTGGTGACCTTCAGGGTCACAGAGCAGTGAGGTCACGGTGATGTCAGAGCAGCAGTCCCGTCCGTCCTGTTGCTGCTGGATGAAGCGGCTTCACTCTGTTGACGATGAGCAGCAGTTAAAGTGTCGGTGACATCGTCGTGGTTTTATCCAGCAGCAGAGTGTGTGTGTGTGTGTGTGTGTGTGTGTGTGTGTGTGACCTTCCCTCATCCCTGCGGCGTGAACAATCACGTTTAAAAACTTCACAGTATCTCCAGAGAGTCGGCCTGTCCGTCACTCTGCACTGTTACACTTCTCCACTTGCCCTCCTCCCTCCCTCCCTCCCTCCCTCCTCCCCCGCAGGCTCTGATTGGCCTCCCTGGCGGCCGACCCCGGGGACGTCTCGCTCTGAGAGTGAGCGACGCTCTGGTCAAGGTCGCTGCAGCGATTAGAAGAGTCTACTCTGCGCCGGGCGGCTTATCTGCTCTGAGTTTGTCTCTGTGGGGGGATCAGGAGTCAAGGAGTCAGGGGGGAGATGGTGATCCCTGTCCTCCTCAAGCCCCACCCTCCATCGTCCTCCTCCTCCTCTCCTCTCCCTTCACCCTTCATGGTAGAAAACTCAAAGACAAGAGGAAAAGAGTGCAGCTGAAGCTGAGGTTGAAGCAGAGTGTCACGAGTTGATCTGCAGCACTGATTCAGTTTGACATGGTCTGAAAAGGTCGACGAGACGTTTTGACTCAGTCTCTCAGTCTTCTTCTGTGTGTTGACAGGAAGTGGATCACGCTGTCACACGCAGATCCAGATCATCACTTGACAGATGTGGATGTTCGTTCATGCTCTCAAATGCTCGTCCCTCAAAACCTGCAGCGATCAACATCTGGATACGAGCATCTGTCAGGAGGAGGGATCAGAAAGTGTAGCGTTCACACATCTGTGCTCATTTGCTCCTTTTGTTTCTGGTGCGTGTTTTTTCCTTCGTTTCCTCCTCAAAAGGCAAAACAGCTCATCTCCACACGTCTCCACGCATCAGCACCATCTTTGCATCCAGCTCCTTATGCTCCACTTGTGTCCACACATCAGGGTCAGTGTGCGGGGCGGTGCTGGTGCTGGTGCTGGTGCTGGCCCTGGGCTCCAGGTGCAGCTCCACCACGTTACCTCCAGGCAGCCATCACAGTCCAGCAGCAGCAGCAGCAGCAGCAGCAGCACATCTTCATCTTGGAGCTGCAGGCCAATGATTCCTAATCATCTCAGTGGCTCCCCTGGACCTTTTCTCCTGCACCGGCCTCAGGGAGGAGAAGAAGAACAACCTAAACAACACATTTTCTAAACAGGAACCACAGAAGAAGAAGAAGAAGAAGAAGAAGAAGAAGAATTGCTGTTGTTATTGTAAAACGTTGAGACCTTTAGAGTACTGCAGCAGACGCCCATGTGTTCAGAGGGTTACACCTGAGAGCCTCACGAAGAAGAAGGCCTTTCATTATGGCTTCATCTGCACACACACACACACACACAAACACACACACACACACACACACACACGTCTTGTTTATGTGCTGCTGGTTGCTGAGCCGAGGAGACCAGGAGATATTGGGGACATTCAACATGTTGTAGCAGAAAAGTGGTTTTCTTTTTGTGAGTCTAAGCAAGAATCTCTGTGAAATTCCTGTTACCCAACCCCCCCTC